>OY757144.1:12111430-12151745 GCA_963583835.1 Drosophila immigrans | reverse complement strand
TTCCCCTCCCTCCTCCCCCTCCCCCTCCCCTTTATACTCCCTCTTCTCTCCCCCCCTCTCTCACTTATCCTTAAGCCCTCCCCCCCATTGACTCATCTCTTAGCCGCAGCGCAATTGTTGCGATGTTGCGCATCGTCACATCAACAAGTTAATTTTGCATTTTGCGCAAGTTTGAGTTCAATTCAATGGGCGTGGCACCGCAAGGGGAGGAGGCGTTGTAGGGACTGCAAACTGTGTGTGGTCGCAACAGCAGCAGCGGCAGCGGCAGCGGCTTCTGGGAACTGCAGTTGGGTTACTTGCAGAGAAATGGCAATGCGGTCGTTTAATGCGATTAAAATGGCAAAGGCCAGTTTTCGACGCTCTCATTTGCCATTTGCCATTTGCCATTTGCCATTTGGCGATGACTCGCTTCAAAGTTCATTTGATAATTACGCAACATAAGTGAGTGCAGAAAGTGTTGTCAGGTGACACTCCATAAAATTGATGAGAGCTCAGCAAGTCGTTAATTGGTTCGCCTTGCCAGCCAATTAATATTTGATTTTTATTTGTTAGTTAATTACCCTAACTGCGCTAGTCATTAACATTCAACATACTTGCATAAAAAACACAAATTTGCACTGCCACTTGAGGGACATTCCGACTGACAGTTGGGACACAAACTCAAGTCAAGTCGAAATAAAATGTGCTACATATAAATCTATTTCTTATGGCACTTTAAAAAAATGGCAACTACTATTGGGTGAGTTAATGAGGACGAATAACAAAAATATATATGTATATATTATATTAAATGATACAGAGAATAAACAGAATATTTATATAGACAGTTGTTATAGCCACTCTTAATTTCAATATAATTATGAATAAAATTATTTTAATTTCTACATTGTTATTCCTTTAAAAAAAATATAACTCTGTCAGATGCATTTATTAAAGGTATTATTTATGAATTGTCAAGTATTATATATTAAATGAGAAACAAAATATTTTTACAGACAGTTTTTATAAAATTAAATTATTTAAATTTCTACATTGTGATTTCCATTCAACAATGTATGTTGCTGAAGTTATTCTTTATTAGCTGTCAAGTATATTTCAAGTCAAAAAAATATAATATATAATTTCATATATTTTATTGATCAAAAATAGTTTCTTGTTGAAATTTAAATTTATTTATAAACACGAAATAATTTGTAGGCTTAACCAATATTGATTTAATTTCTAAATCATTTTGAAAAATTGTTGCTGAGCTTTAGAAGCCTTAGACATGTCAAGAGCCAAAACTATAAAACTATATTAAGCACAATATTATTATATGGCTTATGGTTTATATCAAGCATGTTACGAATATTTATTACGTGTTTTTTTCGCATCCCATTTTTTTAATAAATGTTAAAACTATTTAACTCTTGCAAATTATATCTCAAAACAATGATGATAAATGGCGTATATAAAGTTAAAAATGCTTAACCAATTAATGAATGTTTTTCAAGCGAGTTCTTATTGTTAATTGGCTTTATGGTCAGCTCTTCAGTTTAAAGCCGTCTTGTGTTTGGTTATCCCTTTCTGCAAACGAACTAACCATAATTGTTGGATGTTTTTTCGCTGATTCTAAGGCGATTTGTCGGTGCTTAAGTGACCACTGGATATAGAGAGAGAGAGAGACAGAGACAAAGAGAGAGATAGAGAGAAAGAGAGAGAGGAAGAGAATTGCATGGGGCATTTGGCATTTCATGGCACTTTTTGGCGCTTGCAATGGGGAAATGAAAATGAAAATGGAAATTGACAAGTGGACAGCGAGATGTGACGAGACAAGACGAGACGAGACGAGACGATATGAGAGAAGAGAGAAGAGAACAGAGAAAAGCCAGCCAAGGCGAAACGCATTCATATGTGAAATGGAAAAAATTATAATCCAAATAAGAGAGAATGCAAACGGGAAGCAGCAGCGTGAGACGGAGACAGGGACGGAGATGGGGAGGCAGCTAAGAAGAATCGATGACGGATATGTGTTGATAGCCAAGTCGTTGGAACGAGAGAGATAGAAGCGAGTTGGAGTCAACGAGAGAGTGAGAGAGAGAGAGATTGGTTCGGGTTTCAAAAACCCTTCGACGGCGTCATCGTTGTGGCTACTTCTGTAACCATTTTTTGAAAAATTTCTTAAAATTCAATAAATATTTATGAGTTGATAATGCCAAAGCGAAGCACACACACACACACACACACACGCAAGCCTGACACACATATCGGTACACCACACACACACACTTACAGCTGGTTGCTTGGTTGAATTAAATAGATTAAGGATACGAGCAAGGAGATGAGGAACAAGCGCCAAGCCAAGAGGAAGCAGCATCATGCAAACATGCTGCAAGACAGCCACATTTCTGTCAGTGTGCGAGTGTGTGTGTGTGTGTGTGTGTGCGTGTGTGTGTGTTTGTGCACATCTCAAGTTATACAGTAAGCCAAGTAATGCGCATAATTCATATTTATTTATTGCATTTGCTGATAATCAGGTGAAGGACAACCAAACACTCCACTCTCAATTCAACTCTCCAGCTGTCATTCAATCATATTATACCATTCCTCATTCCATGCCTCACATTCACCTTACTTTACACATTACCCTGGCATCATCTTGAGCCTCATTTCCTTAATCCAAGTAGCCCTTGCCCAAGACAGTCTCGTCGTCCTTTTCCGCCCTCTCGCTCGAGAGCTCAGCTTTGAGTATAATCGAATTTTAGTTCCATTTTCGGTTGCAGTTTTGCATCCATATTTTTATTTACCGATTAATCTTCTAATCTATAAGAAAATTAATTTATTTTACAAAATTCCAACTCTAACTATTTAAAATCTGAGTTAAAAACTCGCTTAACAAAATAATTTTATAAGCTGACTAGCAATATTTGTGAAGCTCCCTTGCTTGATTTTTAGATAACAATTCCCCCCAGTCATGGAGACAATTTTTTCTTTTTTATTTAATTAATTTATTAAGAAAAATAAATACCACCAATAATTTTCTAATTGTTTGCAAAGTTTTAATTGAATTATCGTCTAAGGAGCAAATTGTCTTTGAAATAAGTCAAAATTTAAATTGTAAATATATGTTTAATTAAAAAATCTTTTTTTTAGGGATTATATTGTATATATTATATAATATTATGGAGAATTAAAATTATATATTGTAAACAAAATTATAATACCCCATATTTTCGAACAATTTATGCAGTTTTTAATTTCCTGAATCCAAGTAGGCCTTGATTTTTTCATGTTTACCTCTCTAGCAATTCATCTGATTTTTCTCAGTCAATTGCCTGAGCTCGTCCGGGGCACAGTTCAATTTGAACAAAATTTTCTGTTTCATTTTTTCGGCTGTTATTTTTTCATCTGACAAATTTGTGTTCCAAATAATTTATATTTTTTTATGTGCTTTGGAAATTATATTATCTTTGACCACACCAGTAAGTATTAAACAAAAATATTATGATAGGATATTTATAATATTTTCAACAATTTCCTGCAGTTGTACAATAAACAAACAAATTTATACACAATGTTACTAAACCATTGAATTGACAATTATATGAGATTTATCCTCACCAGTAAGTTTTTAATATCAAATATTTAATATATATATATATATATATATATATATATATATATATATATATATATATATATAATATATTTATGTGTAACATATTATAATATATTTATGTTATTTACAGCATTTCAATAATTATCCCTGTTTCAATGTTCAATATTTATCCTGCAGTTGTGCGACAGCCATACACAATGTTCGAGTCCGCTTCGAACGTAAGTGATCCACAACGATTATTATTATTATTGTTGTTGGAGCATTTTGTTAAGATTCTCTTTCAACAAGAAACCGACATACGGAAAAGCTGTATGGTAAATATTTCTTTCTCCTAATTGGCATTCACTTTTCCTTCTTTTAATTATTACAGTTTTACAATTCTTTTATCTCCCATCCAATGGACGGTACTAGTCTTTAAGAAGGCTGACGATCGCGTCCACAATTTTTTGCCTGCTGCATTTGCAATTTAATTGCCTCATCTATTTGATTTAAGCGAATTCACATAAAATCACAAAATAATTAATTGTACCACGTTTAACTTAGTTCAGCAATAAACTAATTTTGTAAATTGCCGCATAATCGATCTCTTTGTTTTATATTAGGAATGGAATGTACAACATTAGTAATGATAAGTTCATCTGCCAATACAGATACAAATCTGATACCCTACAATATAGTATATGCAACCAATTTTGTTTGACATTTTATTGTGAAATATCAAACTGACAAACACATTAGCATATTTTCTGTCTTGTCGAAGCATTTTCCATATTCCATTATTAAGAAATAGTTTTTCACACGCTGCGTAATTATTAAAGTGAAGGGATATGTTGATGGAATGGCAAACTCTTTCAAAAGATGCATCTAAAAATTAATTGTTGGTTAATGGATTTAATTTGGATAAATAATTGTGAAGAAATAAATTCCGTTTTTATTGCCAGCAATTTTGGAAGAAAAAAATAAAAAACTGAATTTAATTATAAATGTTTATTCTTTTTATAAATGCTGTCCAGTATCCGCCAGTCGAGTATTATTTTGCTGTTTTGATTCTCGGTTGGTTAATAGATTGAATTTTATATGCGAGAAATTGGCGACAGCCGCGAAATAATTATAAATACGTAATTCCGTTTGCTGCTGGGTATCCGCAAGTCTAGCACACTCTATGCTGATATTTCCATTATGCTTTTTGCTGGCGGTGTCTTTTGTATTTGGTTTTGTTTTTTTTTTTGCGGGGGCTAGCTGAAAAAAAAAGAAATTCATCAAACGAATTATTAGAAAAGTTTTCTAGTTGGCACCGTTATTGCTGAAGATGTGCGCTGCCAACTCAGTTCAGAGCATAGACATATAGACAGATGGATGGGTAGATGGATTGAGATAGAGCCAAGGGCTTGGAGCTGGGCCCTTCGACGCCAAATGGAGACGAAGGCGAAGACGATGCCGCCAATAATGTTGAGCACGTCGAACGCGACGAAACTGATGAACAAACTTTAACAAACAACAAACAAACAAATAAACAGAGGCTCGAGTGAGGGAAACTGGATGACTGAATGACTCGATGACTGAATGACTGAATGACTGAATGACGAACTGACGATGGCTGGGGATGCCAACTTATTTATAAAAACGGTAGCAGGCAGAGCGTAATGAAATTCTGTGCATATTCCAACGTACGCACACACACACATACAACTAGATGGTTAGCTAACTGTAAGTTCATTTTATGCGATTGTCTTGCGACTGTGTGTGTGAGAATGTGTGTGTGTGTGTGTGTATTGGAGAATAGTTCATCCTGTCCTCCTGCCAGCGGGAGAGAGCAAACGAAGGCGAAGCGCGCGACGTCGCGTACGTGATGTTCATATTTTCATAGATTCAATAATTTATAAATTTTATGCTCACACACAGAAACACACACGTACAGTCTGTGTGATCTCTGCGCTGATTTGGCAGCACTGCTCAGCGTCTGTGTGTGTGTGTGTGTGTGTGTGCGTGCGTTGTTGCCCTGTCGACAACTTTTATTGCAGATTCCTTCAGCGCACCTAAAACACCATCCATCGTGGCCGCTTCGGCAACAGCTGCGCCCAAAAACTTTCCGACTTCTTGGCCAATGACTTTGGCTCAACTGGAAATCTCTGTATGATATTCATTTAATTGCATCAAGTATACGCAACGTGCGATGGCGTCAACTATGCGTATACTTAATTACACTGTATGCAAATGCAATCCTCATTTGTGTATATTATCTATAGTTGGATTGTCAATGGAATATACAATAAAAATAATTTAAATTGATTTTAGAACAGTCTAATTTTAAAATGATGAATATGAAGTATTGTTCTGCATGAAAATTACTCAATATTTAAGCTTTGTTTGAAATTTGAAGAGGGAATCTGTTTTTTTCGTTCCACCAAAAACGTAAAAACGAAAACGAATTTTGATCAAATTACCTTTGCTTCTGTTTTAGAATTTCGCAAATTCAAGCAGGACTTGACATTACAAATGGTTTTTCACCTTTGCTCCGGTTCCAAAAATATACTTCATTCAATAGGTCGAACCTTTTAGGGAGGTCAAGTCGGTAATAGATTTTGGGAACCATTTGTGAAATTATGATTATAAAATAATGGATTATAAAATACAAGTTTATGAAATAAATTATTAATTTGAATCATACCATTTTTAACTAAACGTTATTTATTAATTTTTATCTTCTGGCCTTCAAAATAAATTGAAGGCCATAAATCTTAACTTATTTATGCACTTGCTTGCGCCGCCAAAGTATTATCTACAGGGTATTTTCTATTCCATATATGTTTTCTTATGTCTCGCTTCCAATGTTATGTTTATAAACTGAGCACAATAAAATATAATAATAAAAATACATTTTCCATTTCAAAGTCTAATCGAGGAATTATTTGTTGCAAGGCGAACACTTTAGCCCCTTCTATAGTTTAGCTATCAATTAAATTTAAAGAGCGTGTTGGTGAAGAGACCACATAGTCGCAGATACCCTTTCAGGGAGGCAATGTGCTGTGATTTACATGCAAAGGCTGTAAAAAAATGTGTTGCCTGCTTTTTGGGGACGTGTAACGCCTACAAAATACAAAATATGGAAAACCCGCAACGCAATGCATCGCTTGTAGCTGCATCGCAGTCTGTGTGTGTGTGTGTGTGTGTATGGGCACACACAACAATAGGATGGGCAAACAAGAAACAAGCTGAATAAAATACAACACGCAGAAAACGACGTCGAGTCGTCGACACTTTCAGTTTTTTAACTCAATTTTCAATAAAAACAGTGCACAAAACTTTTTTCTGTGTTGTTAACTTAATTTCGCATGGCGCTGTTCGCTACTCGATGCTCGCTGCTCGCAGCTCGTTGCTAAAAGCATTTCATTGTTGTCCAACTCGTTCTTGCCAATACCCTGCCACAAATGTGCCAAATGGGTATGATATAAATTGACAAAAATGCAAAAAAAAAACAGTCAATTCTCTTTATCTGTGAAATTATAAAGGTGAAACAAATGGACTTAAACGAAGTTATAATAAAGTATAATTGACAATGAATAATATAAATATTGAAAAGTGTTATTCTGTAAATATGAAATAAAACTCACATTGTTAAAGTCAATTTTCTGTCATATTTATATTCTCTAAATTTCATCATTCTACCGACCAAGTTAACTCAACTACAATAAAAAATGTATAATATACATATACATATCTTATACATATTAATGATATTCTGTAAACATATAAAAATATCAAATTTGTTGATCTCTTAATTATATTCTCAATATTTCATCATCCTGCTCTTCAACTGACCAAGTAAACTGAGCAACTATAAAAGTTATAAGACTAATTTCTGATATATTGCCTAAGCTGAAAAACATCCACAACAACGTTATTAATTACCTTACATTACTTTCAGTATAAAATTAAAATCAAAAAATAATATATAATGGTAATAATATTATCTTGAACTTTATCAGACAATAATAATGCTATCTTTACTGCATATTCTTCAAATTTCAAAGTTCACAGGGTATTTGGGAATTGATCAATCTTGATTTGAGCGCTTTGACTTGTTTTGTTATTGTCAAGCTGGGCAAGTGTGTGGGCGTGGCATCCAAAAAGCGAGGCAACGGCATTTTACACGCACTGAAAGATTTCACTTACAGCATAGCAACACAGCATTTGAGACGCGCCAGAAAGAGAGAGACCGTGTGAGAGAAAGAGAGAGAGAGAGAGAGAGCTAGATAACGCAACGCAAATTTGAGGAGTGAGAAAGGATATGTTGAGGGGCTTCCGATGGAGTGGGGACATGCGATGCTGCATAGGGTAAAAGTCTACGAAATGCAGTTAGTGTCAAATGTGAGTTAGTATCAGCAAAGGCACACACACAAACACACACTCACACACACACACACATGGCAGCTGCAGTCCGGAAATTCCCAAGTTGAGCGCAAATGGCTTAACAGTTTCTATGGCAAACAACATTTGATAAATAACGAAGCAAGAGCAGAAGAAGCGACCCAAAAACAAAAAAAAACAAAAAGAAAACACTTCAAAAGAAAGACAGAGAGAGAGAGAGAGAGAGAGAGAGAGAGAGAGAGAGAGAGAGAGAGAGAGAGAGAGAGAGAGAGAGAGAGAGAGAGAGAGAGAGAGAGAGGAAGAGAACGAGTCCGCAATTAAGCACAGAATTAAGATCACTTATTGAGTTCTTTGATTTGAAGACGTTTTGAACGAAATTAAAGAAAACAATATATGTACATATAAACAAATAACTTAGAGAACAAAATAGCAACTTTTTAATTTGCAGTTGCTGACAAATATCAATTTTATCGGAATATTTTATATATTGTTCTGAATTTTAATAAAAATCACGGCTTGCTTGGAAAGAACTTATTTAAATAAAAAATCTATCTAGTTTATTAAACCTTCAAAAAATATTTTCCAATTTATTTAATTTATTCCCAAAATTTAATTACAGTTTTCCAAAACTATATGCAGGGTAATCGTACTTCTGTCAATAAATGTGCAAATGATTAAACTTTATTTTATATATTTTTTTTCAAACACATTTTAACACATATTAATGAAGAGTAAAATTAAAATTTGTTTTTAAATTTTTTCCATTAAAAATATCAATTTTCAAAACCTACATTTTGAGAAATAAAAAATATTTCAAGCAAAACTAGTTGATAAAAAATTTTTTTACATAAGAGAACCACTTAAAAAATTACAAATTTGATAAAATAAAAATAAATATGTTTGATTAAAAGTAAGCTTTAATTTCTAATAATTTTTATGTCATATATATAGTTTTTATTGGGTTAAAAAAATTTTAATTTAAAGAAAAATATTCTGAGCGTTAGTTATATTCCAAAACTATTGAATAAATTACATTAACTACTCAATGAAAATACAAACTGCATCAAGTGACGTTAAAGTAAAGTAAATGCTTAGGTCACTAATAAGCTAAACGTAAAATTCGACAGAAGTTTGTAGACAAATTGACATTGCACAAATGCTAAGCTATTGAAACAGAAACAATTAATTTGATCAAATGACGAGCTTAATTAGAATTAAATGTAATAATGCCTGGCTAAGACATAAATTCATGAATTTGAATTGGAATTTTGTGGAATTGTGCAAGTAAATTGTTGGCGGTTGGAAATTGCTCAAATGTCGATGTCACTTTACTCATTTGCATGTCTAGATTTTCACTTTGAACCGTTGGGGCGGAACGATGAGCGTGCTACTAGTGGCGACATCTAGCGACGGCATTGACATAAACCAATCAGTTTTTCCTGGAAAATACTCGCAGGCGGAAAAGCGACGGAGGAGGAGGAGGAGAAAAAGGAAGGCAAAACGGTAGCTGCATTGAGCAATAACAAATATTCGTACTTATTTGTGAATCATATCGAATATCTTGAATGGGCCATCGCTCATGTGGCACACACACACACACACACACACACACACACATACAATGCAATTATTATTGTTGTCATTTTTAGTCACTAATCACTCTCGAATAACGGGCCGCTGTCGATGTGGATGTCGTTGTGGATGCCGCCGCCGGCAGCGTCATAATAAAAATAATGATGTGACATAAAAAAGAGGGCAGCGCTGCCACAAATATATACAACATACACACATATCGATATCTGCAGCTCTCTCTCTCTCTCTCTCTGAGTGTGTGTGTGTGTGTTGTCATAAATCTTTCATTGATTGCAAACGAAGACATCGAAGACAACATTGACAACGACCCAAGATGAGCCGTAGCAGCTGGCTCGATGGCTCGATGGCTCGATGGCTTGGTCTACGAGTGCGGGGCGAGAGATTGTCTGGTGTGGCAAGCAGACAGTGCCACAAGGTGGCGCGATGCGATGCGATGCGATGCGATGCGAAGCGAAGCGATGCCATGCGGTGGTTGCTGACGCCGTCGATGTGCCAAAACACAAGCGGGGCAAAAACTGAAATAGATATGAATGTATCAGCCGTTGTCGACGACGACGTCGACGATGCTGTTGCTCATTTCTGCATACACTATGCAACAGAGTCCAACAACTGGCACAATCAACTGGTAACTGAAGCTGAGTTTTACATAACACATAAGTATAATATTAATTCGTATAATTACTAAATGATTATAAATAAAAAAATCAATAGTGATATAAATATAATAATATAGAAAGTATTTAAAATTGTAAGAATTGTTATTGACTAGTGCCATAATTAACATAGATAATAAATAAATAAATAATTAAATTAGCATAATTTTAAGCTTGTTCATAAAACAATTATTTTACATATTTTGTTTTGGAAAAAAATAAATTGAATATTTAATAAATATTTTTGAAACTGAAAAAAAAATAATTTTTTTTGTTCTTAAACAATTATGCTTACTTTTTTATTGTTCAAAAAAAGATATACATGTTTTGGCGTTAATTAATATTCAATTACCTACTGTTCAATATTAACGTTCAAGCCAAAATTTGTAGATTATGAAATTCAAATAAAACAATTCTTTGATGAACACAGCATTCTAAATTTTACTTACTAACTATTAAATATATTATATTTAAAATATTTTCACATAAATAATTTTATTGGTAATGCCAGTAAACAAATAAAATTCTTTAATGAGCACAGCATTCTATATTTTACTCACTTACTATTAAAATTTCAAATATTTTATATTTTATATACTTTGTCATACATAATTTTATTTGTATCGCTTGTAAACAAATAAATACAAATATAATGTTTCAAATAATTTAGTAACGAAAAAAATGTTATTTATCGAAATTAATATTTGGTTTCTGAAAGCGACTTAAAAACTGTAATTTGATTTTAAATGAACAATATTTCAGAAGTTAAGGCAATTTAAACTTTAATATTGCAAGTTTTTTTGTTTTAAATTATTATTAGGATATTTACTAGTCGACACGAGACATGTGTGTGTGTGTGTGTGTGTGTGTTTGGGAATATTTTTTGTTGTGTTCGTTTATCTTGTTTATCATGGATTTCATTATGGCTGTGGTTGCGTGTCTTTTGCTTTGCGGTGGCTTATGTCGCCATTCGATTTTGAAAATGTAAATCTCTTGTACTCATCCTGTGCCATCATCTTGTGCCAGCGATGCCCTCTATTTCTCTGCCCCTGCCCCTTCCACTTTCCCCTCTGCCCCTGCCCCGTAGCTCAACGTGTTGTTCGCGTCGTCATCGATGGCGATGTTGCTGTTGTTGCTGTTGTTGTTGGTGGTGTTGGCGGCGTCGTTTGTCAACATGTCAGCTGCGCTGATTGGTGATTTCGATCTGAATTATTAAGTTGCTTTTAATGCGTTTGCTTTTGCTTTTTGCGTTCGCTTCGTGCAACGACGACGACTCGTTCGATTTTATGTGGCATACTTTTCAGCGCCCGGCGGCGTACGGCGAAAACAAAAGCGCCAAACAGCCGCTAAAGCAGTCAGCAACAACAACAACAACAGCAACAACAACAACGAGCGCATATTGAGTGCAAGTGGATCACTTGGATTCGCCTTCGCCTCGTAATTGGTTCCTTACATTATTTAGTGACATTTGACGTGGCTGCTAAGTATTTTTGGATTGCCCCAGACAGAGACAACGATAGACAGAGAGAGAGAGAGAGAGAGAGAGAGAGCGAGAGCACTCGATGATGGTGAGCATGAGATATTTGACTGTGGCTTTCAAGTGGTTTAAGCCAAGTGCCGAGTCGCAGTCGCCGTCGCAGTCGCAGTCAGCTTAAAGCATCGATAATCAACCATCGCACAATGATGGATGAGGCAATCTTTAAGCTTAAGTCCATTTACAAGCTAGCAAGCCTGCCAAATAAAATGATAATAAAATAATAACAATTATTTAAATTAGTATAATTACTACATGTTTTCCTATGGTATGTTAAAAATATTCGAATTATGTAGTTAGAAATACTATATGATCTAATAAAAACAATAATTTACACTAATTTATAAATCATTATTTGTAAGTTTTCAATATTTCTCATTGCAGTCTTCTAATCAAGTAAGTTCTAGTTGAATGAAATGAATATGGTAATAATATAATATTTATATTAAATTGCCAAGTACAGCAGCGTACTCAAAAATTTGTTAAGTTTTGTTTATTTATTTATTTTTCTATACCATATCCATTTACGAGCTAGCAAGCCTGCCAAATAAAATAATAACAATTATTTAAATTAGTATAATTACTACATGTTTTCCTATGGTATGTTAAAAATATTCGAATTATGTAGTTAGAAATACTATATGATCTAATAAAAATAATAATTTACACTAATTTATAAATCATTATTTGTAAGTTTTCAATATTTCTCATTGCAGTCTTCTAATCAAGTAAGTTCTAGTTGAATGAAATGAATATGGTAATAATATAATATTTATATTAAATTGCCAAGTACAGCAGCATACTCAAAAATTTGTTAAATTTTGTTTATTTATTTATTTTTATTATATTTATACAATTTAGTTCCCTTTTATTTCGATTCACTAAAATATGCCCAATTATTTCTTTTGCTAGTTCCGAAATCTATAACACAAATTGGAAGCAGACTGCAAAAAAAATTCTGGGACTTATTTAAGTTGAAGAAAGTCCATTTAAGAACCATATTTTCGAGGCATATTTCACATGTGCAGTAAATTTATATTATATGTGTTATATACATACATATATAAATGCCGTTAGACAAATGCAAATGCTAAAATATTTGAGCATAAATCCGAAATTGAGAAATGTCCTTGTGCGGAGCAAAAAGGATTACACATAGACCACAAAACGGCAAACGACTTTGATAAACCAAAGACTGAGTCTACGAGATTTACGACCTGATTTCAAGAGATACAAATGCGATACACACACGCCAAAGGGGGCGATGGCGGCAGGGGAAAAGGAGGTTGGGGATTGAATCGGGGTTTTTTGGGGGGGGTTTGAGATTGTCGTCGTCGTCGTCGTCGTCAAGTTGTCCGAGGCAAAAACTTTCAATTGCATTTTGGCCAAGTTACTTTTGGCTTATCTTTATTATCGTCGCTGTTATTAACAGCAGCCAAGGTGCAGGGACAGACATTGTGTGTGTGTGTTGGTGTGTGTGTGTGTGTGTGCTGTGTGTTGGTGTGTGAGTGTGTGTGTGTTTGTAGTGGCTCGTAAAGTATGTCATGTGTCATAAATGACAGATTCTTAGGCATACTTCATTGATCCCTTTTGGCCGCAACGTTTTTACGACGAGATGCCGTCGCTTACAGGCAACACACACACACACACACACACACACACTAACAAACACACACACATACTAACACACACACACATGCATAGAAATTGTTGCAGTATCTATCGCACACGGAGAGTGCGTGTTTGAAGTTTGCTTTTGATAAATGAATGGATTTTCAAAGGCGACGTTAATGAAATACGCACGGAGAATGCGAGAGAGAGAGAGAGGGAGCGAGAGAGAGAGCGAGAGAGAGAGCGAGAGAGCGAGACGACGCCGTCTAGCTCAGCGTGTGTCCTGCCAGGATGTGCCTGCATGTGTGTGTGTGTGTGTGTGTGCTTCCATATATCCTTCAATCTATCAAACTCACGTGTCCGTCGTGTCTCAATTTACTCGCTTAGTTTATGTTCAACTGGCGGCGCTTCCCGCTCCCCGCTCCCCGCCCCTTCCTCTCCGCTCCCCGCTCCCTGCTGCCTCCTGGCGACTGTTTTGATAGAGTCCGCTTGGCATATTTATGAAGCCAACGCAGCGGGCAATGAAAGGACACACACACACACACACACACACAAATATAAAACGCGTCTCAGACTCCTTTGCGTCTTTGCGTCGCTGGCTTTTGTTTTTTGCATTCCGCAACTAGTTTACAACATCAAATTCTACAAGTAATTTGTTCAATTGTTAAACATTATTTAAACCAAAACTCACAAACTTTGAACTACCGTAAAACACTTGAAGAAAAACTATTGGTGAATATATTTTATTCAGGCACTGTGTAAATTTAAAAGATCGATTTTATTTATAGACTGACTCTAAGTTTTGGATTGAATTAAAAAATTCAAAAATATTTATTAAGTTTTAATATGTATTTAGAAGTTAAACTTTAACCAAGCCTGAAAGTCGAAGATAACATACACTGGGAATTTTATTTGAATTAAATTCCAAACTACAATTTATAAATCGACCAAAAACCTTTCATTTGTGATTTAAAAAATAATTGTTATATTTTCTTTTATTTTAAATAACTATTTTTATTATTATTATATATTATTGTTTTTACTGAAGAGTTTGTAGTGAAACTAAACATTATTTTATTATTTAAATTATTGAAAACTGGATTTGGTAAATTAAAATACATATATGGTATTTTCACATTTCAATTTCTTGTATAAAATATTTCTTTGCGTATTTTTATTGTAATAAACTCTACTTAATTTAACCTATTTTTATAACGCGTCTTTCTCTCATTTTCAATTCTTCCATAATTTTTAGAAGTACTTCCATTATTGTGGATAGAAATGAATTCAACAGAGTTGATTACCATTTTACTATATATTACCTGATTTTGCCGTGCTATGTAAAAGTGATGCATAATTACCCGATAATCACACTCTCATTAACATTATTGCCGCTGTGAAACTGCAATAAAATGAAACGCCCGTGAAATCATAGAAATAAAAGAGAAACGTGTCTCGGAAAGGGTTTTAAATTCAATTTAGACAACAATGCTGCTGTTGTGTTAAAAAAGGATCTGCTGTTTTTGTATAATTTCGAGCGGATCTAAAAACAAGGGAAACCAAAAATGCCAGCGCACTCCGCAGACAATCAAATAAAGTCACGCCGCTTTAACATTTTGCGGTTGTTTCGACGCCCAGACAGACGGACGAGGGGCCAAGTGATGGACAGGTTGCCCATAGAGAGAGAGAGAGAGAGAGAGAGAGAGAGAGAGAGAGGGAGATGGGGACACACATGTGTGGACGATGCAGGCGGCGCATAAACTTGCAAAAGGCTGCAGGACATGTACACGAAATTAATTTGCAACGAAGGGCACGACGCGCTTTTAATCCAACATGATATCGCCCGCAAAATGCAAAACGTTGCCAGCCAGCCGGTCAAGGGGTCCTCGAGTTCACAATGTTCAGAGTATCCTGAACCGCATCCTCAGTCCTCAGTCCGCTCGACAAAAATCAGAAAGCGGATTAAACGTATTCGTGAGAATTCGTCAACGATTTCACACCTGTTCGACAGCGCTCTCTCTCATTCATTCTCATTCTCCTTCTCCTCGGCTGCTGCTGCTGCTGGGGTAGTAAAAGGGGCATTGTAGGCGTGGCTTTGGCATAAAATACCAATTAGAATTTCAAGTTCGCAGTCCGTTGAGCCGTAGCAGCTACCGACGCCTTCGCCCTCGAGCCCAAAAACAACAACACAGCAACCCAAACTTCTTTGGCTCTGCCGGACAAATTGTTTATTGCCCGCCGGGCGCTTTATTAACTTTACGCCATCGAGTGTCCCCCCCCGATAACTTCAAGCGGACTGACCAGCGTCCATCAGGCTCGACGGCGAGACTTTCGATTTTCGATGTGTGTGTTTTCACACACACACACACACACACATACAATTCGATTTGTTTTCGTTGTTTCCGTCGGTCCACGCGTAACGCGGAAATGCACTCAAAATATTAAATGCTTCAGTAGTTTGCAATTATTGAGCCGAGGTCCAGACTTCTGCTTAATTCATAATACGAACGCAGCGCAGTCCTTGCCGTTCCCAGACATCTGTCCTCCCCCTTTCCCTCCTCCTCGTCCTCCTCTCCACTCAATTGTCCACTTTCCTGCTTAAAGCCACTCGGATGCCCGGCAACAGTTGCTTCCCCACTTGGCGCTTCAAGTGCAAAATTTAAAAAATAAAAAAACAACATTTTCTTGCCATTTTTCACTGCACAAAGTTTACTACAAATTTAATGGCAAACATTTAATTTCCAATGTTTCTTTGATTGTGGACTTAATTTAAACTTTTTTTTAATCTCTCATTTTTAAATTGGAAATTTTATGTCATCCATGATGTTAAAAAAATCTAAATAATATATTTGCTACTAGAAAAATGTATGAATAAATAAATTTAATTTGATTTCATTTTAAAGTTGACACTCAACAAAATAATTAATATTAAATTAAGTTTAGGAAATAAACTACTTGTATAGTTACACAATTTAACGAATGAGAGATTAATTATTTAAATTTTAAAAGTACAAATTTGAATGTTATATTTATATAAAACTAACAAAACACGCAACTTGAAATATAATTAAAATCCATTTCAAAGAATACATTTATTTTTCAAGTGTTTAGTTTTTACGAAATAGTTTATTTTATGTTATAGATTGTTTTTATTTAATTACCAACTATTAACATTTGAAAGGTATATTTATATTAAGCTAACAAAAAACTAAACCTAAATTATAGTAAAAATTCATTTGAAAGAATACATTTATTTTTCAAATATTTATTTTCTACGAAATAATTTATATTATTTTGTTTTGTATTTTATAGTTTTTTTTATTATTTTATTACCAACTATAAACATTAAAATTTTAATATTATTATTATTATTATGCAATGGATGTTGTCACAAATGATTGCAATTTATATAAAATAAAATAATTATTTAATTAAAAACATACAAAAAATGCGTTTTTATTGAAATCAACATTCGATAGGGAAATTCAAAAAAATAATAATGTAAATAAATCTGCCATCGTGGTTATGGGATATGGCAAAAGTTAATGCTGACTTGCTTCAGCTGTCAACCGAGTTTTTCTGCTCGCAAGCATTTTAAATGATTTAAAACTCCATTTCAATGTATTCAGTGTCACGCATCCTTCACTCTGCTAATCTCCTGCAGCCACTGCTCTAATGTCCTTTTTTTTTTTGCGTCAAGCATTTTGCATGACATAATAAAAATATGTTTATCAAACTCGGCAAAGTCCATAAAAGTTTTCTTATTATTATGAACATACATATATGTGTGTGCTGATGTGTGTGTGTGTGTGTGTGGATATTCTATATCTACAAGGTCGGACATTACTTGACATGCTCATCCATTTAAACAGTTTTCGAGGGGCTGCTCCTCGTGCAAAAAAAGGCGTTGAAAAATACGTACATATATAAATGCCGATTAAATCTTTATTTTCTAGCTTGACGCACGCAAAACTGGTTGACGTCCTGCGCCCAGGATATTTGGTTACTCATTTTTATTTGTTGACTGTTGACAGACATGTGACAGCGGATGGGCGTTTGGTCGCTTGATCGTGCAACCTGATGATTTAATAACTGGCAAAGCTGATTACGAGTTGGCCAGCGTCCTGCCAAAAGGGGTTGCAAGAACTGTTAAAGGTTGCTGCAAATTTGTAAGGGTGGCGATGAAGCGAAAGCGAAGGGTGCAAGGATAACGCTGCTGCTTGTTGCTTCCCTTGAGCTTGTTCTTTTTGCTGTCGTTGTTGTTGTTGCTGTTGCTGTTGCTGTTGCTGTTGCTGTTGCTGTGGTTCGTTGTCACCGCAGCGTAGCGCGGTCGCTGTGTGTGATTGATGACAACTCAAATAAGCGATGATTGATGCTTATTTTACACTTTTCGTTACAACACACGGCGACACATGTTTATTTATGTATGCGTGAGAAGTGCATGCGTGTGTGTGTTGGTGTGTGTGTGTTTGCATCGGCGGCTTTTTTGCACCTTATACGCCACATATATCGGGATTATTATGAGCACACGTTCGAGCGTCTCCAGACACCAGCAGCAGCAACAACAACAATAACAACAACAATGGCAGGCGCCGTCAACGAGCCGCAATCATCAATGTTAGCGGGCGTCGCAGCCGCCGCCGGCCAAAAAGTGGGTGGCAATCTGTGTTAGTGTATTGGTAATTGTTTGGATTCTCCCTACACACACACACACACACACACACACACACACACATGCGTGTCCTACAGTGTCTGTGTGTTACTGTGTGCGTGTGTGCTCGAGGTGTTCTTGTGGTTTACTTATTGCTGCGCTGCAATACATCATCGGCTGCCAGTCGCGACGGAACTGGCGAGATTCTGCACTGCCAGTGCTGCCAGCTTAGCTTGTTTCAGGCCAGAATTTACAAATAGTTTATAGCCACAAATCTAGCATACTTTTCAATTCTTAGCAACAAATGTATTTGTGGCAAGTTCAAAATGTTTCTAAGCAAAAACAAATAACTCTGTTGCGTGTAAAATTATGAATAACAATATGTTAGTCTTCTTAAAATAATAATATAGATGAAAAATATGTGAGTAAAGAAATTGATGTTTTGTTAACAAATATCATTTAAATAATAACTTCAGAAACCTCATGATTTTATTTGATTTCATTTTTTGATAATGTTATGGATTGATTTTTCAATCATATTTTTAGCTGTTGTTTTCATACATGTTTTTGGCTATGAGTTGTTTTTCCAGCATACGTTATATTTTAGCTCTTATACGGCCAAACACTGAGCACTACCCAAGTGTATTTAGTGGCCAGACGAGACACGAAATTCGCGGAGTGTCGGACGGATAATTTCGCTAACGGTTCCAGTTCGTTTGGTTCCGCTGCTAGGCAGCTATGTTGTCCGTCGATCAAATACAGTTGGGGTTACTTCAGCACTGTCACGTCACTCTTCGGCCTCCCCCGCAGACACACACCCCAACCAACAGCTGCTGTCGCGCGCACAAAGTTAGCCGCCACCACATGCACATCATCACATCACATCACATCACATGGTTAGCAGCATCAGCAGCAGCAGCAGCGGCAGCGACAACGTCAACCTTAGCAGCTTTTGTTGGCTAACACCTTTAAAATGCGTCAATGCCAACGGCAGCAGTTGCAAAATTGCAGCTTCTATTAATACCAGTAACGTTAATTTTGAAAACGATAAATGTCGATTGATCCCGCCATCATTATCGATATCGGACGTTATCTCGCTATCGATAATGCACGTGCCTATGTCCAAACGTTATAAATAATTAAATATATATTAGCTTCATTTAAATAAAGTTTCGATATATGCAACATCGTGTTATTAAATTATTTAGTTTTAAGTTGCAGCTTAATTTACTTATACATTTGCGTTACGGCGAACATTTCGAAATTTTGCGTTTTGTGGTCACTTGTGACGTCAGCAAGGTCGATGACCGTTGCATAAAAAATCGAAACATCGCAGTTCAAATTGGCAGCAACAAGTGCATTAATCATTTGGCGTTCGACCTGTTGTCTGACAATATAACGATTAACGGCTAATTTTATTTGCTTCGAATGCAATTTGATAACATGTCAAAACATTGTTGCTTGCGGAAGGTTAATAACCGAATTTAATTGCAATTGGAATTTAATTGGCATTTGGTGCAATCGATGCAGCCCTGGAAACTGCAATGTCTGTTTCAATAATTCGCACATGTCGTTTAATATTTTAATTTATTTCTAACTGGCTTAAATGCATTTTGTCAAATATGCCAAATTATTATTTGCTATCAGAAGGTTAATAACCTTAGAACTAGCGATTATTTGATCTAATATTGGAATTTAATTGGAATTGGTATTTAATTCAAATTGGTATTTAATCGGCAACAGGTACGATCGTCACTTCATCGATGCAGCCCTGGAATCTGCAAATTAGTTTCAGTTTTTCGCGCGATGTGTTTGCTGCTGCCCGCGTTTTTTTCCTTTTTTTTCAAGTGATATTATTTAAAGTGTATGTGTTTTAAAAATATATGTGAATGAATAAATCAAAGTGAAATAGTGATTACAACAAATGCAACAAGCACGCAGCATAATATCACTCCATTTGGACAGGATAACGGTGAGTGCAAATGCTTTATACACAGACATTTATACACACACATACATGTGAACATGTATTTCACAACAATTTAATTCGTAAAATTGAGATGTATTTGTTAGTACAAGACAAAAAGGCAGCTTATGAGTATTTCGAGTAGTTAATTATAGGCAAAAAAAAGATGTTCGTTATGGTTTTTTGGCACATTCGCTGCAGTGTCCAGCGCAGCGCTAGGGCTTCGC
Source organism: Drosophila immigrans (assembly GCA_963583835.1). Classification (NCBI taxonomy): domain Eukaryota; kingdom Metazoa; phylum Arthropoda; class Insecta; order Diptera; family Drosophilidae; genus Drosophila; species Drosophila immigrans. Next base: position 12,131,544 of record OY757144.1, on the reverse strand, counting down.
TGGCCGCTGCAGAACAAAGATGGCGGCCGGCGCTGTGTTCGGCCGCGGCTGCGTGACGTCATCAGACTGCTGCGGCATTGGCCAAAGCTGTCAAAAACACATATGTAGAGTGAAGAGCGTAATTAATTGTCAGTCCATGGACATTGAAATGTGAAGGTTACCTTTCTATGCGGCCGACGAAATCGCTGTCGATGCACTTGGCGCAGCTTTCTGCTGGTCAGCAAGGCGCGTTTGCGCTGCTGCCACGACTGCCACGAGCGAGCGAAAGAGATAGAAATAGTGATAGATAATTGTAATTTAGATCCAATTGGAAAAAATGCACTGCGATTTTTAGTGCGAGCGAGCGAGCGAAAGAGATAGAAATAGTGATAGGTGCTTGTAATTTAGATCCAATTGGAAAAAATGCACGGCGATTTTTAGTGGTATAAAATTAAAAAAAGCCATTTTAATTTAATTTTAAAAATTTGAAATATGGTATTTTCTACTACATAAAAATTAAAATATTTGTGTTTTAAATTAAATTCGAAAAATTACACTTACATTTTTTGCTGTTGTAATTTCAAGTAAAATAAGCGGATAACAATTTAAGTCAAAATATAGACTAATATTTTATTTAAAATAATAAAATGACAATTCAAAATAAATGACAATATAAATTTAATTTAAAGAATACAAAATTAAGATATATTTTTTCTTAAGAAAATAACAAAATAAAAATCATAATAAATGTTACAACTAACAAATTATGATTTATAAATGATACAAATTTAGAAGTCATTGAGGAATCAAGATGAAGAAATTATTCAATAATAGAATACAAATAGTTGCAGTCAAATTTAAGTAAAATTAAAACTAATTAGAAAGGGATTTAAACCCGATTTTCACTCGTATTCAATTGACTGAGTTTTTCGCTCAGTGTGTGTTGAGTTTACCTGCAAGTTGACGTCGTATTTGGTGCGTCGCAGCAAAGTGGGCGCCAGGAGTTGCAACTGCCGCTCCATCCACTGGACGCCCAGCTGCAGATCGTCGTCGTCGCTGGGCTGTGGGGGCATGTAGCACAGGTGCAACGGGCAGCCGGTGCTGCGTGCCACATGGGCGAGATCGAAGGCATGCTCCACGTCGTAGAGCTGGACGCCGTCGCGCTGCCGTGTGGCAACCAACAGCGCCGGCTTGCCACGCATCGCCTCGTGTTGCAGGCAGCGATGCAGCAGCTCAAAGTTGCGCTGCATCGCGGCGATGTCGGCACTCAGGTCGAAGCAGAAGATGAGCGCGTTGCAGTTGGCATAATAGTATGGCCAGATGCGTTGCATATCCTCGCTGCCGCCGACCTCGGTTAGCAGCAGTGTGACCAGATCTTCGATGCGATAACAGCGCACTCCATTCGTTGGCCCCAGATCGTCGTCATCTCGCCGCTGGCCGCTGAGTTGCAGTGCCAACGCGGTCTTGCCACTCCCCGAGGCGCCCAGCACCAAGATCTTGAACTGCGTCTTTGCGGCAGCGGCTTGTGGCGCCTCCGAGCAGCAGCCGCAGCAGCCGCAACAGCTGGAGCGCAGCTTATCGCACAGCAAACCCATTTAGCACATGCCGAAAATATTTGATTAATTTATTTATGGTGCTGCAAACACACTCGCTGACTTTTATTTATTTGTTTACGTTTAGCTGGCCGCTTGCAGCCAGCTGATTTGGCCGTCGGTCGCCACTGGCAACGCGACTTTTGGCCTTGTTGTGGCCCTTGCGTTGCCATGGCAATGCCACGTACGCGCTGTTAACAATAACATTTCTTCTTCATTTTTCTTATTCAAATTGTATTTTTAAGTCGCGTATTTAATTCATTTATTCTAAATTTAAATGTTTGCCGTTAAAAAGCTGCTGCAATGTTAAGTTTGCAGCCGCTACTTTTAATTAACAGCTGCAGCTGCTGTTATTAGCAGCTACTGTTAGCTAACAGCATGCCTTTCTGTAATGGTTCGATTGAGTTTGCGTGCTGCTCCCGCCAGAGGGCGCGCTGTCCCAAGCTTTCAAAATGTACCTTAAATATCCTGAAAGTGTTCCCCATGTTAATTTTGCCGTGGAAAACTGGGAAATTTTGGGAACTCAATTTGTTACCAATATTTTGGTACTTTTTTCAAAAATGTACCTAGATTTATGTACTTAATTAATGAGCGGGAATTATGTTAAGCAGGCAAATTTAAATATATAAATTAAAATGAATTAAAAAAATAGGTATTGTAGTTGTGCCACGCATTATAATTATATTAAAGAATGCAAGGACTTTGAACTTGGGCATTACGACGGACTTTAGTCAACTTCAAATGGGACGCTTTAATTGTGATTATAAATTCATGGAAAATGAATTAACTAGCTGTCAAAAAGAAAGCACGCAAAATAACAGATTACGGTATATAAGATTTACCTTTGATGAGAAATTCCATCAACTTTGGCACAATTACTTTGTTGGCTTTTGCAACTCTTTTTCTTTCGTTCCTTCTCGCGTTTTTGGCAAGTGCAGAAAGGGCTTTGGGGGGAGGAAAGGGTAGCAACATATTCGCTAATCGCCATGTGGCAGATGTTTTGAGCTGGGGACTAAGCTCTGAAAGGAGCTCTTTGTGTTATTGCACTGCATAATGGCGTCATGCCCGAAACCGTTAGGCACTGTTAACTCGACGCACACTCGACCCGCCCCCCCGCAAACGCCCCCGCCCCAATCCCAATCCCCCATGCGACGAGTCAACTCACATACATACCTCAATTGAAAAGTAAGCAAGCTAAACGTTCCCCGAACTTTGTCGCCTTTTGTAACCGAACGTCTGTAGCCTTGAGGCAGTCGTCAGCGTCTTTTCGAACACCCTGCGACCGTTGAAAATGCGCAGACGCAGAGTATAATAAGCTAGCGGGAATGCTGGACACATCATCTGGAGAGCATGGCTTTTATGCCCATCTTCAGTCGGGTTAATTTATCCTTGATTTAATTAATATAACTACGAGATTTACTTTAACTTCTTTATGACAAATAAAAATAACAAAACGCTAAGTATTTTTGATTGCGTGAATTTCATAATCTTAGCTATTTATTTTATACTTCATTCCTATCAGAATCTAAAGTCTAATAAATGCATTTGACAATTTTACTACTTTATATATGTCTGCTATATATCCATCTTAATGTATTTTTATTTAACATTTATAAGAATATCATTGATTGATTTTAAATCTATTGGTCTTCGATTTGTTTATATATTATTTGAATATATATAAGATATCTACATCTAAATTAAATTTAAGTTACTCTACTTCAAGATTTTAAGTACTTACCCATACTCAATACTATTCAATGCAAAATTTTAAAACATTTACTTTAAAATGAAATTAGATTTTTATTAATCAATATTTTGCACTGTTTGTCCATCTGACGGTTTGTTAAGTCGTTTTCATCACACTTCTGGTATTCAGGTGTGTTTTTAAAAGATCGTTATTTTAGTCTGCTATTAAACAGCTTGACTGTGAAATAATTGTGAATGTTTAGCGGTGACTTGCTGTCGAGCACGCTGCGTTGTTTGCTTGTTACGCCTTCTTAGCCTGCTAACTCTTTTGTTGATGGCCTCCTTCGACCCGACCGTGGTACATTTAGTATGTGCCTGGTGTACACGGATGTGTGTTTGTGATGTTGTCAGTCCTACATTAGTTCGCCTCGGCAGCCACAACGTCGTCGTCCATTTTAATATGCGCATTAATGCGGCACAAAGCGTCGCGAAAAGTGACAACCTGGGAGCGGGATACAAGCGAAGACCTTTTGCATAAAAGTGCAAGAATGGGGAGTATATGCAAATACCTGCTTGATTGCCTGACGGCCTGACTGCCTGCCTGCCTTTCTGGCTTTCTCGCTTTCTGACTGCCAGCCTGCTTGCCCCCACATGTCTTTCACATTACATTTGCAGCAATATGCAATATGTACATACATATATTGTATGCGCCTCCCAACGAGGTGAGCTTCTTAAGTTGTCAAAAAAAAATACAGCATTGAAGACATTCTTAGTGACTTCCACTCAAGTGTTAGTTAGCGGTCAAAACTGCGGATAAATTCGCTGACAGGTCTTGCTTAGCGGCCAGACTAATAAAAAAGAACAAAGAGAAAAACACGGCAATATTCCCCTTAAGCTACAATGTGGCCTTTAAGTGAGAGTTATGTTAAGCAGAATAAGCAAATAAATACAGTAAAACTGCTTAGCTGCCTCAGCCTCTTTGAAAGCATTAATTGCGCAATTAACTTACAGAAAATTAATTAAGCAAGATTAAATTAATTTTTTTGGTTGCAAAAAATGATCATTTGCTTCCTAGAAATAGTTTCAAACATACAATAAATTTGCAAGTTATTCGTGAAACTCCTTAAAAGTGAGTTACCGGGTGTATTGCAGTGGAGGACACTCAACTGCATACAGCTTTTGACTACCAATAAGCAAGATTCATATTACTGCATTAGTTTTGTCACTTTTTTGAAGCATTTATTCATTCCTTTTAGTTTTGGTTTATAAAAATAAAATGATTTATACGTGCTAGCATAATAATCAAATTGGAGACATTTTCACTTGTTAGAAATAAAGAATTAATTCGAACAATATACCAAATTTTAAATAAAAAAAAAAATATTAATCTTGGAAACATTTTCACTTGTTACAAATAAAATAATAATTGAATTATTTATTCGTTAAAGTTGAGGTAGTTTCTAACACTAAACGAACTAAAGTATCAAGCACAGGCTGCCTTAGGTTAAACAAAATAGTTAATTAAAGCAAATACAATTTTCTGCATAGTCTGATTTTTGGATCAATCAAGAGAAAGTAGCGCAAAAGTGAAAATACAAAAACACGTCTGAGCAATGTTGCTTACTCATTTTGTAACAATTCGATTGTCCCTCGCATGTCGTTTCGAAGTCGTTTCAGAGTTTTCTAAAGCTTAAGTCAAATATTTGGCCGTGCGCCGTCGCCGTGCGCCGTCGCCCTGGCTAAATGAAGCGACACCGCGTAATCGGTTGTCCTCCTCCGCACGGTCGCAGGACTTGTGACTCTCGGACGTGCCCACGTGGGCGGCAACATCGGCGACCTCGCTGCCACCTTGCTGCCACCTCGTGCAACGTGCAGCGTGCAACGTGCAACCTACTCAACCCAATGCATGAGTCGTCGGGTTCAGAGAGCTACGGCTTTATTCGATTATTTGTGCGCAGCAGCATCATTTCGTTTGCGTTTCCGGTTGTTTTCCTTTATCCTCGCCATCGCCATCGTCCTGCGCTGCTCTTTAACTGTGTTTGTGTGTGTGTGCCACACGGCGACGCCATATTTCCTCCTCCGTCTATTTTTTGTGTTCACTTTTGTTCGTTTTTTTTTTTTCCAACTGCTGCTGCTGTTGCTCTTCGCCATCATCATCATCTTCGTGGGCTGGCGGCACTTGTCGAGTCGTTCACCGTGTGGAAAGTTTAGTGAGCTTAGGCATTGGGCGCGCCAGCTTGCCTCGGATTTCATTTCCGGCATGTTGCGGTTACGTTAAGTAACGGAGATTGCATCGCTAATGATGCAATTGTGTTTGGCGGAAATGAAAGCGGTTTCGTGTGACGACTTGCGCCCGAGCCGACCGCAAGGACACTCGCACAGCAGACAGGACACTCACACACACACACACAAAAAAGAAGGAAACTGGCTAAAACTTGAAGTCAAAATGAAGTAGCAGCAAAATGGCAAAATTGAGCAAAGAAAACTATGCTGCGCCGTTCACTTAATAGCATTCCACGTTCGCGTTCACGTTCACGTCCACGTTCGCACTTCCGCTGCGTCACACAAACCGGAAGTGCACGTCTATGCTAAAGCAGCCTTGCCGCCTCGCAGTCTGATTGGCTCACATAAATGAGACAGCGAAATAAAGAAAACAAACTGAAAAGTGGGAAACATTAAAAAGGCAGAGCTGCAATTGCAACTGCTACTTAACGTTATTGACGCCGGTTTTAAGTCGTTGAACGTGAACTATTTGTTTTCACTTGTTCATCATTCGAATCGGTTATTAATACTTTTAATATCTTTCATCATTTATTGCTAGTACAAAAAAAACTTCTCATTAGAAACTAGATCTTAAATGATCCTGCTGCTCTCGAAGACGAATTCGACTCTGATTGCAGGAAGCTTGAAGCTTCAAGTCGGAATAAATATAGCTAAAGCTATTGATCTGACTTGTATTTGATTCTCTTCAGCTCTGTTCAATTTTTGGGAACAATTGCATGATTTAATAATCCCTTAATTTTCTGTAAGTGTATTTTAGTTACAATCTGACCTTTGACAATAAGTATATAAGAGGGAGATATTTCTTAAATTATAAATATGGCGGATAGTTGAAGTCACCACTCCTTGAAGGGCAGGTCAAGGGAGCGGTGTCTTTTGAGGCGACGGGTGTGATTACTAATTATATAGAAGGTCTATAGGGAGTACACCTTCATTGAGATAGTTCTACTAATGACTATGGTTTTTGGCCAAATATGGAATTTAAATGTAAGCTTACTTATTTTAAGTTTGTCTAAAAATGATTGCTGGACAGAACTGAACAACTGAGCAATAGAGAACAAATAGAAAGAAACAAGTGTTTTTTGTGCTAACTCATTAAAAAGCAATCCACAAATTTATAAATTTTGAAGAAACGCCGTCTTGTTGCACGATTAAATCTCAACAGCTTTTGCTGTGCGGGAATCCAAGATTTTTTGGCACTTGCCGTTTGGTCTGATCAATCAGTTGTGCAGTTTGATAAAAGTAAATTTATAATTAAATGAATCAAGCGTAATTGAAAGTCATTTGTAGCAGGCGTTGCTTACAACAGCTTTACACTTTCACTCGGCTTTCAAACAACAACAGAACGTACAGTATTTTTTCATTCAGGCTAAAAGTGCAATAAAACATTAAGTGATTTCCCCGCCCCCGCCCCCTCCACACTCACACTCATAATGTCCAAGGATAAACAAACGAATCAGAATAATCAAAGTGATGCACGCGACAACGAGGAATGGCAGCATCCGAATATGTTTCGCAACATGACATGTTTGTAGTGCAACACTTGCAACACTTGCAACACGTGCAACACTAACACACACTTAACGTTGCAGATGACGATGCGAATGCGAATGCGCAACGCGCCGATTTCTGTGCTCCATTGGCTCACAATCTGGGCACAATGCTGCCGATGGAGCAATTGTCGGACATGTCGCCGCCCAACTGGGATTTGTCCACGATGTGCGAGGAGACGACGGCGTCCAATCTGTATGTGGACAGCCTCTATCAGGAGATTGTGAATCGCTTCGATGAGCTGCGGCAGTGCATCGCACGTGGCGACAATCAACAACAACAGCATCAGCATCAGCAGCAGCTGAGTGATCAATGCGGCATTTGCAGCACGCAATTGGTATGTACATCAAAAATCAAATGGAAAATCAGTTGGTACAATTGTTTCCATCAGGCACTGTAATTATTGTTATTACATTGCACAAATTACATGATAAGAATAATATATAGATTTGAAATAATTATTAGTTCATTCATTTTTAATGTGGAATATAATATAAAATGTAATTTAATATTTATTTGTAATTAATTGAATATAAATTTAATAGTATAACTGCTAATTTAATATTAACTTGATTTCAAAATAAAACTATACAAAAGTAATGATTATTTATGAAAATAATGATTACATATGATTTTTATCGTGTTTGCTTCTGGGTCAAAGTTTTCTGATATTATTTTATATCGTTGTGAAAAGATGACAAAGTAACCCTTTGTCTTTTTAAGTTAACATGCTTAATAATTATATTTAATATTAATTTTCTAGTACAAACTGAATCAAATTTATAAAACTAATCATCATTTGTTTATTTTTATTAAAAACTTAATCATAATTATTATCATGCAATTCTTCAAAAGTAATCAGAATTGTTTTAGAAAATAATGATTTAATTCCAAGTCTATTCCAATCGTTTCATTTATTAATTTAATATATATAATAATATAAATCATATAAAGAAAATAATGATTTCCAAGTCTATTCCAAGCATTTAATTTACTAATTTAATATATATAATAATATAAATCATACAAAGAAAATAATGATTTCCAAGTCTATTCCAAGCGTTTCATATTTAATACTAATTTAATACATACTCACTGCAAATGCAATCAATATTGAATCGTCGTTTGGTTAGCAGAAGAACGGCACGCAGACAACGCTGCGCAAGGTGACGACGCTGCGGGATCAGTGTGGCAATGTCACCGGTCGCCTCGAGGAGACCAGCACATTGTCCAATGGCTTGCTGCCCACGGAGCAGCTCGCCGAGGTGTCGATGCCAGCGATGCTCGACGCTTCTTGCCATGCACCAGAAGACGATCAACAGGAGCAGCAGCAGCAGCAGCGGGACATGTCCTGCGAATGCATAGCGGATACGAGTGCACCGTCGATGCTGATGGATGCGACGGGCAGAGGCAATCAGACATCGATGGCGGCGCCACGGACGGTGGCCAACATTCTGGGACCGTCCTTTGGCACCAACGTCTGTCTCGAGGACATCAGCGCGCCGTCCTTTGGCAGTCCTGGCATCCAAGATGACTGTGAGCCCATTGAATGCCTGGATAATGTGACAATGCCCGCGATGGGCGTTGAAATGGACGAGTATTCATGCGAGTTCTTGGACGACATCAGTGCACCTTCGTTTGGTGGACGCAGCAGATCAACGAGACGGCAGCCGAACATTTGCGATGAAACAGCTCGCTCGAGTCGTGGAGCCTGCCCAGAGGACTTGAGCATGCGAACTGCGAGACGAGGCCAGCAACGTTCGATGCCTAGTCAGAATATCTGCGACATTTCAGCGCCTTCGTTTGGCAGCAGCGGACGTGAACATGTGGGCGATGCATCAATGATGACCAATGAATGCTTGCAAGACATGAGCATGCCCTCGTTTGGCGGCGTCTCTGGTGCGTCCAGAGCCAGAGCTGCACGGCATCCACAGCGATCACAGCATGTCAGTCAAAGCACTGGACGCTCGGCCAATGAGTTTCTTGATAGCATGACGATGCCCTCATTTGGAGAAGTCTCCGGTGCAGCGAGGCGACAGCAAACTATGCCATCGGATAACAGAACGCAACCTTCTTATGGATATAGTCGATCAGCAGCCATGACCAATGAGTGTTTGGATGACATGACGATGCCCTCGTTTGGAGGAGTTTCTGACATGTCTGGCAGGCAGCAAACGAACATAACACAACCTTTCCATGGAAACAATCAATCAGCAGCTATGACAAATGAGTGTCTGGATAATATAACTATGCCCTCGTTTGGAGGAGTTTCTAGCACACAACATCGTCAGCCAGTCGTTATGAATAATGAGTGTTTAGAGAACATGACAATGCCTTCATTTGGTGGAGTTTCCGGTGCCTCGAGGAGACGGCAAACGATGCCCTCGGAATGCATAGAGAATGTAACGCAGCCTTCCTATGGAAATAGTCGATCACTTGCTACGACAAATGAGTGTCTTGATAACATGACAACGCCTTCGTTTGGTGGAGTTTCTGGTTCTTCGAGGAGACGACAGCAAACTATGCCATCGGAATGTCTTGATAACATTACACAGCCTTCTTATGGATATAGTCGATCGGCAGCCGTGACCAACAACGTGACGATGCCTTCATATGGCGGAATTTCTGGTGCTTCCAGGCGACAGGATTGCCTGGAGGACATGACGCAACGTACTTATGGAAATAATCGTTCAGTAGCCATGACAAATGAGTGTTTGGATGACATGACGATGCCCTCGTTTGGAGAAGTTTCTAGTTACCAACGACAGCAGCAAACTATGCCATCGGAATGTCTCGATAACATAACGCAGCCTTCCTATGGAAATAGTCGATCAGCAGCCATGAACAATGAGTGTTTAGACAACATGACGATGCCTTCATTTAAAGGTGTTTCTGGCTCGCATAGACGACAGCCAACGATGCCCACAGAGTGTCTGGAGAACATGACGCCACCTTCTTATGGAAACAGTCGATCTGCAGCGATGACAAATGAGTATCTTGATAACATGACAATGCCGTCATTTGGAGGAGTTTCTGGCTCGTCTCGTAGGCAGCAAACGATGCCCTCGGAATGCTTAGGAAATATGACGCAACCTTCTTATGGAAATAATCGATCTGCAGCAATGATGAATGAATGCCTGGATAATGTGACGATGCCATCATTTGGAGGAGTCTCCGGTGTCTCTAGGCGACAGCAAACAATGCCTACAGAATGTATCGATAACATAACACAACCTTCCTATGGAAGTGGACGTCAAGTAACAATGGCCAACGAGTGTCTGGATAATGTGACGATGCCTTCGTTTGGAGGAGTTTCTGGCTCGCAAAGACGTCAACAGACTATGCCTTCGGAGTGCCTTGAGAATATAACACAACCGTCGTATGGAAATAGTCGATCTGCAGCCAAGACAAGTGAGTGTCTGGATAATGTAACTATGCCTTCATTTGGAGGAGTTTCAAGTTTACGACGAGGACAGCAGACTTTGCCCTCGGAATGTCTCGATAACATAACACAACCTTCTTATGGAAATAGTCGATCTGCAGCGATTACCAATGAGTATCTCGATAACATGAATCTGCCTTCATATGACAGAGTTTCAGGTGCTTCGAGACGACAGCAAACAATGCCTTCAGAATGTCTCGATAACATAACACAACCTTCCTATGGAAATGGACGTCAAGTAACAATGACCAATGAGTGTCTGGATGATGTGACGATGCCTTCGTTTAGAGGAGTTTCAAGTTTCCAACGTCGCGAACAGACTATGCCCTCAGAGTGCCTTGAGAATGTAACACAACCTTTTTATAGAAATAGCCGCCTCACAGCTTTGACCAGCGAGTGTTTGGATGAGATGACGATGCCCTCGTTTGGTAGTGTTTCTGGTTCGTCTCGCAGACAGCAAACGATGCCTTTGGAATGCCTGGAGAACGTCACTCAACCGTCGTTTGCCCCATGCAGCATGCGATCCCGCGAGGCAAGTCGGCGACAGCAACAATACAATCGATCGGCCTACATCGAATGTCTGCAGGATATAAGCGCACCTTCGTTTGGGGAGCACAGCCGGACAGCAGGACGACAGCAAAGAGTTCAGACAGCCGCTTCGATTGGCCGATCGAGTGCAAATACTTGCCTGGAGGACATGAGCATGCCCAGCTTTGGCGGGGTTTCGGGTGCTTCGCGATCAAGATCGCGACGTCGACAACGCTCCGCAGCGCCGTCGTATCAGAGCACGACACGTGGACAGCTGCCCAGCGAGTGTCTGGAGAACATGACGATGCCCACGTTCGGTGGCGTCTCTGGCGCCTCAAGACGGCAACAGCACGTGACCAACAGCAGCGGCCGATCAAAGATGCGAGAAGATTGCTCGCCCTCCTATGGCATCGTGTCGAGCAGGCAAATGCAGTTGAGTCTGCCGAGTGAATGCCTGCAGGATGTGAGTGCGCCCTCCTTTGGCGGACGCAGCAGATCAACGATGCCTTCGTTGGGAGGCGTCAGATCACCACGACGCCAGCAGCGCTCGTTACACATGCCGAGCGAGTGCTTGGACAACATGACGATGCCTTCGTTTGGCGACGTTTCGGGCTCTTCGAGGCGCCAACAGGCGATGCCCTCAGAGAGACGACAGCAGAGTCGAGGGGCACGCCTCGAGGACATGAGCCTGCCCAGCTTTGGCGGCATCTCTGGCGCTGCAGGACGCAGCTTGTCGCAGGGCGCAACGCCGCGCCGTCAGCAGCAAACGCTGCCAGCTCGGAATATTGGCGACATCTCGGCGACTCGCAATGGCCTGGAGCATGGCATGGCAACATTGCCCACGGAGCAGCTGTGGAATGTGACGACGCCGCCGGAGCTGAATTACAGCAGCCATATGCGTCGACCGCGATCCGAACTGCCCGGCGAGTGCCTGGACGATGTGACGCCGCCCGACGAGTGCTTCAACGAAGCAACGCCCACGATGTTGCGTCGCATTCGCAGTTTTCCGGACGTGTCCAGCCAGCAGCAGATTGGCGTCGCAGCCGAGCTGTGCGGCAGCTATCCGACCGAGTGGCTGGGCAATGTGAGTGCTCCGGCGTATGCCAGCAATCTGAGTCAGCCGGATGACGAGATGGCGGCATCGATGCAGCCGCAGCGCAATAACTTTGCACGCTCCACAGCCGTTGGCGACAGGATTGTGGCACCGCATTCGGACTCAAATGATGCGGCCTGTGAATGTCCTGCACAAGCATCGCTGAAATCGCTGCATCAATCCGGCAGTCAATCTAGACAGCAAACAGGTGATAAGCTGGCTGACAAATCGAATCAAAACATTGACAAAAAGGAGGCAAAGGGAACGCCTCAAAAGAAGGAGGTAACGATTGCAGTCTCTGATAACGAAATTCCAATGCCGGAGAACAACAACAACAGCAACAACAACAGCAACAACACAATGTTCATTGGCAACATCAGCGAACCGACCTACGGACCATCGTTAACAGCGACCAGCTTCACGAATATATCCTGTCCTCCAGGGTCCAGTCCAGCAAGCCATCATCAGCCTGATCCTGAACCGGTGCGTGGCCAACAGAATAATGGAGCACTGAAATATGTTAATGCTGTCGGCAACCGAAAATGCTGTTGCAGCAACAATTGTCGCCGGTATCGCAAGTCTCGTCAGATTCTCAAGGGTCGTAATACGCCTTGCTAGAACAAAAGAAAATCATTTGCTCTGAATTTGAACTATTTGTGGGCAATTAATGGATCGGGATCAACTTATGATTTATTGTGTGTTTTTCTAGCCTGATGAAATTATCGAAATTTAGGAAAAAAGAATAACAAATAAAAGTGAAAGCGAAAACTTGATTGTATTTTATTTTATTTGAACACCTTGTTAGAACATAAGAATTTTATTTGATTATGATTTACTTTAAGTTTTTTCGCATCTTGAAATAACCAATGAAAATTAAAGCAAAAACTTCATTGTGTTTTATTTTATTTCTTATTTGCACAAAGAAAAATAATTTTACCGGATTTTAAATATTTGTGGACAATTAATGGATTGGGATCAACTTATAATTTATTGTGTGTTTTTTTTTGCCTATTTAATGATCCAAATTGGATGGGAAAAGTTAATTATTTATTGTGTATTTAAGAAGAACCAATAACAAATCAAAGTGAAAGCATAAACTTATTTCTACTCCTTGCTAGAACTAAAGATAATCATTTGCTTTGACTTGATATAAAATACTTTGACTTGTTATAAAATACTGCGAACTGTTAATAATTTATTGTGCTTTTTCTAGCCTATTGAAATGATCGAAATTTAAGAAAAACAGATACCAAATAAAAGTTCAAGCAAAAACTTGAATCCATTTATTTCATTTAGTTTTATTGCACAGACTAACAACTGATGCATTCGCTGCTATGCAAAATAGTTTATATTTTTTTTGTCTGTTGAGCAGACGACACTCTCAATGTCCTTGAATGGCAAAAAGTTGCTAAACTTTTTGATGATATTTTTTTTTTATTCATGTCGCAACGTTGCTGCAAGTATTTTTAGCTTATGATTTTGTTGAAGCACTTAACTCTCAAGGCAACTTGCAAAATATTAGCAAGTTGAATGTCCTCTGCAAATTCATTTTGCTCTATTTATAAGTCAAGAATTTAAGGTTCACAACTTCCTTTGTAACGGCTTTAAGGTTATGCATAAGTAATTGCAATAAACGAATTTGTAATAAATTTATGTCAACTTTTAATATTGATAATAATCTTAGCAATTTAGCGTTTTATATGGTGCAGAATTTTGCCATTTGTCTGTGAAACTCACACCTCGCATTTATTTGAGTGGAAAGTTGCTACAAATTGTTAATAACAAGGGCATATTGAGACAATTTCCGTTGCAAGCTGTGTCACCTTGATGGGGCTAAGTGTGGGAGAGGGGAGAAGGGAGAGCGGGGAGATAAGAGGGCGTTGTGGGGTCGAGACGTTTTTTGCTTGTCTGTCATAAGACAATTGAACAAACGCAAAATTATTCACAGCAATAGCGACCAAGGCAATAACAACAGCAACAGTTTGACAAAACGCAGACAAAAGCAACAAAAAAAAACAGAAAAACAAGCAGATGTAATTGGACTGAGCAAGACTAGCGTATACCCTGCAAATATGATGAATATCTGCAACTCAACCCAATAAGTATGCTAAGAAAATTAAATAACTTAAATAATTAGCAAATTTTAGTTGATCAATTTGTAATAATTGAACCCAGCTTTGCCAGCTAGTTCAACTAGCGGTATACATAATAATATTTTTAAAGAAATGTAGTTATGTAGACGCATAGTTGAAATTGTAATTTTATATTTGTAGAGCTTCCCTATTAATTAATTAAGTATGTTATTTTATATAGAAAAAATATATTAACCTATTCGCATTGTGTACAATTAGATTTGCAATTTTTATTTATTTTAGTTTTTAGAAATAATCGTATCCGATTCCGTGGCAATTTATACTTATGGAATGATAATATATTGTTTTTATATAGTCAAAAAATATATAGCTTAGAGTTTTATTTTTTATTTATAGAAATAATTGAAATTTGATATAAAATAGTCGTTCTAATATTATTTATTAAGAAATAGATAAATTAAGTAAACGCAAAATGCGAAAGTAGAATTAAAAATACGAAGACTGTCGTTACGGCCGTTGCAGGGTATCAAAGAGGAGGCAAAAGAAAAACGAGTAGCATAATAAAATTGAAAACAAATAAGTTCAGGAACCAGGAAGCGACAACGGAAGCGCGTTCATTGTTAGCTTTTGTCGTTGTTGCCAGGCAGTTTTGGTTGTCGTTGTCGTTGTTGCTGCTGTTGTTGCTGGTTTTTACTGTTGCTGGCAGCAGCAACAGAAGATGCCGAAGCAAGGGTAAAACACACACACACACACACACGCAGGCATGCAACACATGTGCCCCAAGGGGAGACGTTGCGCCGTTCGAGCGATGTGTGGAGCTATTTAAAAACAATTTATTTTTAGCCACTGCGCGCAAAGCCAGCAGCAAATTCAACCTGTCGCAGCATCACCAACAGCAGCATATTGTGGCCAATGGGCGTAGCATCGCCTCTGTGTGTGTGTGTGTGTGTGTGATGAGGGAGAAAAAGAAAAAAGTAAAAGAAATCGGGCATCGTCTCGCCACGCGTCAGTCTGTCAATCAGTCAGTCAGTCATTCAGTCAGTCAGGTATGCAAAACATGAAGTGCAGATGCTTCAGATTGGTTTTCCAATTACTCAACATTTCAATGCAAATAACACACAGAGCCACAGCGACGGTTAACGCCAACGTTGAGGAATTTAAAAGTCAAACACACACACACACACACACAGTTACATGGGATGTGTGAAAAAGTGAGTGTGTGTGTGTGTGTGTGTGTATTTTTCAGGGCAGCTGGCAAAGCCGAAGCCGAAGCCACATATTTTCTTCGATTTTTTGCAAAAGATAAAATTTCAATCACGTTTCTTCACTTTCGCTTAACATACGTATTTATGCAGCTCTCTCTCTGTCTCTCTCTCTCTCTCTCTCTCTCTTTGTGAGTGTGCAGCTGCTGAAACAACAACAACAACAACAAAGCGAGAGAAGTGCGATAGAGAGAGAGAGAGAGAAAGCCATGCCATGGCACACACGAAAGTCATTGGAAAGTCACTAACTAATGATTTGTGTGTTTCTCACACGACTTCAAATTCAATTCGAACTAGAAATAGTTGCATTGAACCGCTGTGATTTAGCGTTACAAACTAACATATCATAGTTGCATCGAATGATGTGGAGATGCATCTAACTTTTGACAAAATAAAGTTTAAAGGGTTCTTAAATGTCAAAGCAAAACAAAGTTGGACATATTTTTTGAACAGAGAATATTAAAAGTAAAAGAAAGTATAAATCGGAAAAACGTTTCTGTGAGATAGATAAAAATAAAAAACTATTTACAAAGCTAACAACTGATCGTATTCCTTTTTGAGTGGGTTATTTTAAACAGCTTCCAGAATTTCCAATTTTCGATAGTTACATATTTATAAATACATATTCATAACTACAAGCAATTTTTTGCATTACCTAAATTTGTATTATATTACTAAGCATTTGAACGAAATTAGTTTTGTAATGTCTTGGCAAGCTCAAAGAAAATAAACATAGAAGGTAGAAGAAGCATCGATCATTGGCCATTTCTGCAGACGTGCGAAATCCCTGCTGACCTACTGAAACACCCTGTTGTTGGCTAACGATGCGGCCTGTGTTTGTTTTCAACTGTGGCCTGGTTCATATTTGCTGTTTGTGGATTTAACTGAAACTTTACATGAAGCGACAAGCGATTCAAAGAGTCAACAGGGGGGAAGAGAGGAGAAACAGATTGAGTTGAAGTGGGAGAAAAAGTGTTGCAGGAAGGTGAGAGGGGCACAGAGAGAGGGACAGAGACAGGAACAGAGACGGAGAGAGAGAGAGAGAGAGAGAGAGAAGGGAGTGCTCTGCATGCCAAGTGCTCTGCATGGCTTTAGCAATTAGAGAACTAAATATTTGTGGCGCAGATAGTCAACGCCAATTTGCTACGAAAAGTGCTTGCTTGGAGAGCGTGTTGAGAGCGTGGACTCAAGTGTCGGAGCGAGGGGTGTGTGTGTGTGTGTGTGTGTGTAGGAGAGGGGGAGGAGAGGAAAGTTAATGTGAATGTGAATGTGAATGTGGAATGCCAGAAAAGCTCTCCCACATATAAGCTACCTTTTATCATCGCTTCATCATGGGCTGATTTACGTGGCGCATTTATTGCAAGGGCAGCCACTAAAACTTTTAAATTACAATTTACAGTTTCTGTTTTATGCCACACACACACACACACACCTACACACACACACACTCTCTAAAGCATATATATGTATGTATTTGTGTATATGCATTTAGTTGCTGGGCTCATTGTTTTTAGCATTCAAGTGGCAGTTAAAATGGCTTCAGCCTCAATTGCTGCATCCGGCAAGCTTCCCCCCTTCCCATGACCTTACCTCTTCGTCACAAACCCACCCCCCGCCCCGCCCCTTGGGGCAGCTGCCTTGTCCGCTGCATTAGGAAAGTTGACGTGACGCTGTGAGCGATTTATTGTTTTTGTGTAGAGAGCGTAAAATGGAACAAATTTCGCACAAACACACACACGAGCAGAGAGTGTTTGCCTGCCACGCCCCTTGTGCGAATGCGGTTTTAGGCGCAGGCAGCAGCAGCAGCAGCAGCAGCCAACAAGACAGCCTCGTGCCAGCTTGGACAACAGCCCTGACATGGCTGACAACCCTGTTGACTACCCTGCGGAATGGTGCAGTGCGGTGGCTACCCTGTCGTCATCCGACGCCGTGGCAACTCTACGGCCCAGGCGGCAGCAGTTAATTGTAATGCTGCAAAAATGCTGTCAAAGTTATGCGAGTGCGAAAATGTCCACGGGCCGCCACCATGGCATGCATGGCAGCTGAAGTCCATAAAGTCCATGCAGTCCACGTCGGACAGACGACGCAGGACGCAGGACGACAGGAGGCAAGGCTCAGATTCAGGCAGTAAGTCTGCCTGCCAGCCACTTGACAGAGCTTCAACTCGCACCATGTACCCGCAGTTCTGGCCAACATTCGAGGACCGCCAGCTGCTTCCTTCGCCGCCCTTCTTCGGTTACCTTCGTCCATCCTGCACCATTTTTGCTGCCACATTTAAAGCAATTGCAATTGGAGCTATCGGCTTGGTAGTTGCTTTAAGACTTTGGTTGGCGGCACTTTGCCGCAAGTGCTTTTTGATTGTTCCGATAAGATTTAGAACTAAGCTGAAGCCGGCTTCAGGCAGGCTCAAGTAAAACGGGGTTAACTATGCGGGAGCATCGAGAGAATCCCAGAGCACAGTTTAGCTACTTAGCGACTGTTGAGTTTGCAAATGAAATGCCACTGATTGAAAGACCTTTTACATTGTTAGAAAACAAAGATTTCTACTTTTAATTTGCAAAAAAAAACTGCAGGCGTTAGTTCTAAATTGTTATTTTTGCTTTGATGCTCACTACGTAAATTTAACTTCAATATCATAATAATATTAAAAGTGCTCTTAAGAAGTTGAAGCTACATATTAATTACAATTAATTTAATCTTAAATATATCACAACAAAATTATTAGTTTTTCTAAAATGTATTTATGTAAGTTTTTGACTTTTAGTTCTAATAATTTATTGGAACTAATTTGCTTTCATTTTAAATTTGCAATTAATTTAACTCTTTTCTCAAATTTTCAGATCGGATAATTTTTAGCAAATATAAAACATATACATATAGCTTACAAATTTGTTGTCATAGATATATTTAATGTAATTCAATTTCTTGTCTATTTGCTTGCAGAAATAGCCTTATCCGATTGAATGCTTCAGCTGTAAACTGACCCCTAAACCCTATATGGAATACTCGACTTACACAGCTCAGAGAAGTTGGGTCGAGTAAAGTGAGATATTCAAAAAATTTGTAGTGCAATCGTTTGTCCATCGTTAGCGCATGATTGCCCAGGAACAGTTTCGTTTGCCCACCTCTAGTTTCCAAAATATCGAAAGTTCGAAAATTTTCGAAAATCAAAATTTTTAATTTTGAACATTTTTCAATAGAAATTGCTTAAGAATCGTTTGCCCACGTTTGCCCATCTTTTAGAATTTTGAAATTTTCAATACTTTGGAAAATATTGATGATTCAAAATTTTGAAAAAATGTTCAACCCAAATGACCTAAAATCTGATAATTTCGAACATTTTCAAACTGTAATCGACTGTCCATCGACAGCCCAACAATGCCCAGAAACCATTTCGATTGCCCACCCCTAGTTTTGATTGAAAAAAATTACATTTTTGTTTGTCCAAGTATGTTTTTGTTTGCTCATCTATCAGTTTTCAGGAAAAATCAAAATTTTTAACTTTTTCAACTTTTAACGTTTGCCCATTGTTTGTCCATGTGTTTATTCGTTTGCCCATCTTTCAGATTTCGAAAAAACTCAAAATTTTTAACTTTTTTCAACTTTTAACGTTTGCCCATCGTTTGTCCATGTGTTTATTCGTTTGCCCATCTTTCAGATTTCGAAAAAACTCAAAATTTTTAACTTTTTTCAACTTTTAACGTTTGCCCATCGTTTGTCCATGTGTTTATTCGTTTGCCCATCTTTCAGATTTCGAAAAAACTCAAAATTTTTAACTTTTTTCAACTTTTAACGTTTGCCCATCGTTTGTCCATGTGTTTATTCGTTTGCCCATCTTTCGAATTTTGAAAAAACTCAAAATTTTCAAAAATTTTCAACTTTTAACGTTTGCCCATCGTTTGTCCATGTGTTTATTCGTTTGCCCATCTTTCAGATTTCGAAAAAACTCAAAATTTTTAACTTTTTTCAACTTTTAACGTTTGCCCATCGTTTGTTCATGTGTTTATTCGTTTGCCCATCTTTCGAATTTTGAAAAAACTCAAAATTTTCAAAAATTTTCAACTTTTAACGTTTGCCCATCGTTTGTCCATGTGTTTATTCGTTTGCCCATCTTTCGAAATTCGAAAAAACTCAAAATTTTCAACAATTTTCAACTTTTAACGTTTGCCCATCGTTCGTCCAAGTCTTTATTCGTTTGCCCATCTTTCAAATTTCGAAAAAAATTTAAAATTTTCAAAAATTTTCAACTTTTAACGTTTGCCCATCGTTTGTCCATGTGTTTATTCGTTTGCCCATCTTTCGAAATTCGAAAAAACTCAACATTTTCAACAATTTTGAACTTTTAACGTTTTCCCATCGTTTGTCCAAGTCTTTATTCGTTTGCCCATCTTTCAAACTTCGAAAAAACTCAAAATTTGCAAAAATTTTCAACTTTTAACGTTTGCCCATCGTTTGTCCATGTGTTTATTCGTTTGCCCATCTTTCGAAATTCGAAAAAACTCAAAATTTTTAACTTTTTTCAACTTTTAACGTTTGCCCATCGTTTGTCCATGTGTTTATTCGTTTGCCCATCTTTCGAAATTCGAAAAAACTAAAAATTTTTAA